>CM075966.1:57103613-57106113 GCA_038048745.1 Coluber constrictor foxii | reverse complement strand
CTATGTTCTTAATATATATAAATATCTGTGTCTACCCTAATATTGGTTTATGATCCACTAACTCTAAACTTTGTACCTAACAAAAATATTAATACAATATAAGGATCAGATATAAGTTATAGGTATTAAATATTAATTATAGATATTAAGAATAAGATTGTAATATAACTCTAATCAATTACTCCTAAATAGAATGTTATTACTCCAGAAAAAAAACACAAAGCTATTAAAATTACTATATAACTCTAGTTAGGTAATCCTAATAATTAATTACTTTCAAATTATTAAAGTTGCTAAAAATGCTAAAAGTTACAACGTAATTACTTAAACTTTCTTAACAATAATTATTGGAAAAACAAAAATAAAGGAAGGAGAACAAGAGAGCAATACAATCTAATCAATCAATCTGTCAAAGTTTCGGTTTCATCCTCAAAATAAAGTTAATTTCCAAGCATCAAACTTTAGGAAATATTTTCTTTATTGAGCGATGCAGCTGTGCCCGACAACCATGCAGACAGTACTGACCCCTCCATCCAAAACCCCTCCTATTCCTTCCCCATCCACTGCTCTCCATTGGCTGTCTTCCAGATCACTCTCTCTTATCTGTCTCTTCAGCACACAAGAATGTCACCCCTCCCATACATCTCCCAGGAGACTGAATTCACCGAAAGCTTTTCTAGGTGAAATGTCAAACTTTTTTCCTCATTGCTTCTATGTCAGTATTGGAACACTGACACAATCATTTCATCAGTATAAATTAATAATCTTAATCCTCTACAATTAACTTATCGATCAATCAATCAATCAAATCTGTCTGTCCTTCTGCCTGCCCTGCCTGCCTGCCATCATATCTCTGTCTGTCTTTCTGTCTTTCTGTCTTTCTGTCTTTCTGTCTTTCTGTCTTTCTGTCTGTCTGTCTGTCTGTCTGTCTATCTATCTATCTATCTATCTATCTATCTATCTATCTATCATCTATCTATCTATCTATCATCTATCTATCATCTCTCCCTCTATCTTCCTTTCATCCCTATCTGTCTGTTTGTATGTCTGTCTTTCTGCCTGCCTGCCTGCCTGCCTGTCCGTCCGTCCGTCCATCCATCCATCCATCTATCTATCTATCTATCTATCTATCTATCTATCTATCTATCTATCTATCTATCTATCTATCTATCTATCAACTATCTATCTATCTATCTCTGTCATATATATGTATCATATCTCTGTCTGTCCTTCTGCCTGCCTGCCTGCCTGCCTGCCTGCCTGCCTATCTATCTATCTATCTGTCTGCCTGCCTGCCTGTCTGTCTGTCTGTCTGTCTGTCTATCTATCTATCATCTTTCCCTCTATCTATCTTTATTTCATCCCATTTCTATCTGTCTGTCTGTCTGTCTATCTATCTATCTATCCTCTCTCTCTCTCCCTCTCTGTCTCTGTCATATATCTATCTGTCTGTCTGTCTGTCTGTCTGTCTGTCTTTCTATCTATCTATCATCTATCTATCTATCTATCTATCTATCTATCTATCTATCTATCTATCTATCATCTCTGTATCATATCTTTGTCTGTCCTTGTGCCTGCGATGCCGGCCTGCCTGCCTATCTCTCTCTCTCCCTCCCTCTATCTATCTATCTCTGTCATATATATGTATCATGTCTGTCTCCCCCTCTATCTATCTTTCTTTCATCCCTATCTATCTGACTGTCTGTCTGTCTATCTTTCATATATCTGTATCAAATCTCTGTCTGTCCTTCTGCCTGCCCTGCCTGCCTGCCATCATATCTCTTTCTGTCTTTCTGTCTTTCTGTCTTTCTGTCTTTCTGTCCGTCCGTCTGTCTGTCTGTCTGTCTGTCTTTCTGTCTGTCTGTCTTTCTGTCTATCTATCTATCTATCTATCTATCTATCTATCTATCTATCTATCTATCTATCTATCTATCTATCTATCATTTGTCCCTCTCTCTCTCTCTATCTCTGTCATATATCTGTACCATATCTTTGTTTTTTCTTCGGCCTTCCTGCCTGCCTGCCTGCCTGCCTGCCTGCCTGCCTGCCTATCTATCTATCTATCTATCTATCTATCTATCTATCTATCTATCTATCATCATCTATCATCTCTCCCTCTATCTTTATTTCATCCCATTTCTATCTGTCTGTCTGTCTGTCTGTCTGTCTATCTATCTATCTATCTATCTATCTATCTATCTATCTATCTATCTATCTATCTATCTATCTCTGTATCATATCGCTGTCTGTCCTTGTGCCTGCCATGCCTGCCTGCCTGCCTGCCTATCTCTCTCTCTCTCCCCCCCTCTATCTATCTATCTCTGTCATATATATGTATCATGTCTGTCTCCCCCTCTATCTATCTTTCTTTCATCCCTATCTATCCATCTGACTGTCTGTCTATCTTTCATATATCTGTATCAAATCTGTCTGTCCTTCTGCCTGCCCTGCCTGCCTGCCATCATATCTCTGTCTGTCTTTCTGTCTTTCTGTCTTTCTG
>CM075966.1:57038613-57081113 GCA_038048745.1 Coluber constrictor foxii | reverse complement strand
GTACCTAACAAAAATATTAATACAATATAAGGATCAGATATAAGTTATAGGTATTAAATATTAATTATAGATATTAAGAATAAGATTGTAATATAACTCTAATCAATTACTCCTAAATAGAATGTTATTACTCCAGAAAAAAAACACAAAGCTATTAAAATTACTATATAACTCTAGTTAGGTAATCCTAATAATTAATTACTTTCAAATTATTAAAGTTGCTAAAAATGCTAAAAGTTACAACGTAATTACTTAAACTTTCTTAACAATAATTATTGGAAAAACAAAAATAAAGGAAGGAGAACAAGAGAGCAATACAATCTAATCAATCAATCTGTCAAAGTTTCGGTTTCATCCTCAAAATAAAGTTAATTTCCAAGCATCAAACTTTAGGAAATATTTTCTTTATTGAGCGATGCAGCTGTGCCCGACAACCATGCAGACAGTACTGACCCCTCCATCCAAAACCCCTCCTATTCCTTCCCCATCCACTGCTCTCCATTGGCTGTCTTCCAGATCACTCTCTCTTATCTGTCTCTTCAGCACACAAGAATGTCACCCCTCCCATACATCTCCCAGGAGACTGAATTCACCGAAAGCTTTTCTAGGTGAAATGTCAAACTTTTTTCCTCATTGCTTCTATGTCAGTATTGGAACACTGACACAATCATTTCATCAGTATAAATTAATAATCTTAATCCTCTACAATTAACTTATCGATCAATCAATCAATCAATCTATTAAGGCTATATATAGGATTATGAGATTTTTACCGTATAAAATTTATATAATTATCAGAGGTCAAAATATAACGTTGTAGGTTATTTCTCTTGTATAATCCCAACTATGCTTTTAGTTGACTATATTTGTGTAGTTTATGTATTCCAAACAATACGTTATTGCCTATAGTTCCAATCTAGGTCCAATTGCTGTTTTCAAATGTCACTCTCCAGATGGATTTTACTCAAATTATCTCCTTTTATTCTTTAAAATTTCAAAGTCTAAAACAGAATTCTTCTTTTGTTTATATATTTTCCACTAGTCCAGTGTTCCAAGATGTCCGGCACAGTCACAGTGACGATCTGTTTCTTCTTTTCTATCACTTTGCACTTGCACTTTGTCTTGCCCACTAGCCCTCTCCTTCAATGGAGCTTATTCAATCAGACAAACTCTCTTCCCAATATATTTATATATATATATATTTCCCCCCTACGGAGGGGGAAAGCTTTAAACTTACTGCCACCAGTTGTCAAAGTTCAGTTCTGCTGAGTCACTCTGGTCAATCTTACTGCTGCCGCTTTTTTCCTCTTGTGCCAATTCTCCTTTTCGCTGCGCTTCCGGAGTTAAGATCCTATCCTCCTTTCGTCGGCTCCTCGATGCTAAACAAAAAAGAAATCCTTTGTAGCTCTGGATCTTTGCTCTCGCTGCTGATTTTCACTGCACTCCCTTCCTGTCTTCCTGTTCTTAAAGACATGGGCCGTCAGGTCTCTGGATCCGCCGTGTGGGCTTCTTTCTTCTATGTCCGAAATGAGGAAGATCGCACCTCTCCTCAACAGACCTCCGAAGTCGCCCTCCTTCTCACGGTCCTCCCCTGGACCGATCACCCTTTTTTAAGGGCACCGAAACACAGAAAATCAGCACGGGAAAGCAGAGCTCTCTTTCCTCGTGCCGCTCCGACCTGCGCCTCCGCTGGAAGTCCGTCAGAGGCTTTTAAAAGATTTAGATTTATTTATTTAGATTTATTTCAGGAGTTAATTTTAAAAAATGAACAACGGATTACAAAGGTGGAGGGAAAAGCAGAACAGATAGAGGAGAAAATAAAATTAATAGATGGAAAAATGGGTAGTCTCAATAAAGAACTGGAGCATACGGTGGCACAACTCGAAATGGAAAAAGCGGACTTGTATTTGAGGTTCCAAAATATTAAGGAAGAGAGGGATGAAGATTTATGTAATGTAATGGCAGAGATATTGGCAAATATACTACAGTGTGATAAGGAAGAGATAATGAAGGAATTTGAAGAGGTATATTGTGTGCACACCAATTATGCCTGACAACATAAACTCCCCCGAGAGGTCCATATAAGATTTGCAAGAAAAAAAGTTAGAGATACAATATACAAAATAACAAAAGATAAATCGGTATATTATGAACAAAAGGAAATAATAACACTGAGACAGATTCCGAGACGGGTGAGAGAATGGAGAAGAGAATACGGATTCCTTACATCGATATTAAATAGGAAGCAAATCTTGTTCAGATGGATTATTCCAGAAGGGGTGCTAGTAACGTGGCAAGGGAAGAGGATAAAGGTGGATACAATAGAGAAAGCGCAAAACTTGTATGAGCAGATAAGTGAGACAGAAAGATCCAACTGTCGAGCCTGCTCAGCTCAACACATCAGGGCAAAGGACTTACCTGCTAGGTGGGACGGTGAGAACACACCTGCTATCAAGAGAAAATGCATGGGCACAATGGTGGAGGGGGTGTCACGGGCTAGGCGGTTGGTCACGCTGCGGACGGGCTAGGCTAACCATGATTAATGAGAGACAATTTGCATAATGGGTGGGGTGGAACCTGGAAGCAGCGCTGATTGGCTGGTTGTACAGCGTGGCTATTTAAACAGAGTTGGGGTGAGGGAATCCCAACGCTGACTTTGTGTTATCCCTTTTGGTGAACTCAGCGTAATCTACGGCTTCCTGGAAGACGAAAATAAACTGCTTTTCTGTTTGCTCGAGCATCTCGTCTCAGCGTGGTTTGTTGGAGTGCCCAGGCTGCCAAGCGGTCTGAGAGAAAGTCGGCGTTGCTCCTTTTTGATTTTTGTTTTCCTTCTTCTCTCTCCCGTTGTGAAAGGATGGCCGAAGGGGCGGTGGGGCCGTCACCGGAGGCTGGGCTGGTGGCGGCGTTGGAAGAAGAGACCCCCATCGTCCCGCTGGAGCCGCTGGAGGAAAAATCTGCTGTGGAACCGCCCGTGGTCAGGCAAAAGGAGAGGAAGGCTCTGAAGGTGGATATCAGCGGTGGCGAGCAGAGCCGGCAAAAGGAGAAGAAGTCATTGAAGGTGGACATTGGCAGTGGGGAGCAAAGCCCAGCTGTAGTAAGTACGGGAAAGGGCTCCACGGGGGAGTGGTGGACTAGCCCTGCCTTGACTGGGTCTCAGAAGAGTCAAACTCAGTATCGGCCAGAAGGCGCGTTTCAGGGGTGGCGAGAACACAAATGGATAGAGGATGAGGAGGGGGAATGGACCTACTCTTCCGGTAGCCTTGGCTCGTCCACCTTAGAGACGTTACGAGAGAAGTTTGGGGAAGCTAGTTTCCATGATGCAGCGTCCTGGCAGCCGTGGGTTGAACGTGGGGAGACAACCAGCACGTGGCAAGGGAGACCCGGGGCTGAACCACGATTCCATCTAGCAAGTCCCAAGCTGCACGTGGGGATAGAGGCTGGCAGGACAAAGGCAACAGAGCACGGCTCTACGGGGCCTCGAACATCGTCTCTAGGTGAAACACAGGAGGCTCCCCGAAGGATGGAAGGGAGAGAGACACGGCCACCCATTGTGCGGGGGTATAGCGACGTGCGCCGAGGGGAGGAGAGGGACCAACTAGGAGTGCGTGGCCCGCCACTGCCACCCATATGGGCACCAGGTGTTCAACAGCAACAACAATGGTGGGGCCCACCACCCATACAAGCTTCATTTGACGGCAGCGCAGACAAGGTCACTATTTTCCTTAGCCAAATCCTAAGCCATATGGATCTGTATGGGCGCTTGTATCCTTCACAGTGGGCTATGGTCATTGCAATCACAGCAGTGCTACAGGGCGAAGCGGCAAACTGGGTTGCGGACCTGCATAATGAGCATGCAAAAGAGTTGGCCGATGTGGGGCTATTTTTGAACGCTCTACGGGTCCGTTTTGAGGATAGTGCTAGAATCCATGTGGCGGAAGGAGAGCTTTTAGCCCTTCGACAACGAGGCTGGCCGGTGAAAGAGTACGTCAAAGACTTCCATGTCCTGGCTGGGAGACTCCGCTCTTGGCCCGAACGATTGTTAGTCCACCAATTTTGTGCTTGTCCACAGGGAAAATCTTTACGAAACTCGATTTGAGGGAGGCATATTACCGGGTGCGGATAAGACCTGGAGATGAGTGGAAAACCACATTTAATTGCCCGTTAGGCAGTTTTAAGTTTTGTGTAATGCCGTTTGGGCTCCAGGGGGCACCTGCTGTATTCATGCAAGTTATTAACGAAGTTTTGCATGAGCATTTATATAGAGGAGTTCTTGTCTATTTGGACGACATTCTTATATACTCGAAAACGATGGAAGAACATATACAGTTAGTACGAACCGTTCTCACAAAATTGTTGAAAGCAAAATTGTTCGTCAAGCTGTCCAAGTGTGAGTTCCACCGTACCTCTTTGGACTATCTTGGTTACCGCATCTCGGGCACAGGGGTGGAAATGGATCCCAAGAAAGTAGCGGCAGTATTAGAATGGCAGGCACCTAAAACTAGAAAGCAGTTGCAGAGTTTTTTGGGCTTTGCCAACTTTTATTGCCAATTCATACCCTCTTTTGCTCAGGTAGCCCTCCCCTTGACTGAGTTATTGAAAACAAAACACATCATAGGGAAAGTAAAACCAGGACAGCCACTCTCGTGGACACCAGAGTGTCAACGCTCCTTTGAGCAGTTGAAACGGCTCTTTTCCCAAGAGCCAGTACTTAAACACCCAGACCCGACGTTGCAATTTATTGTACAAGCAGACGCCAGCGATGTAGCCGTTACCGCTGTGCTACTGCAACGAACAAAAACCGGACAGTTAGAACCGTGCGCATACACTTCACGCAAACTTACACCAACTGAGCGTGGCTGGGCTGTTTGGGAGAAGGAAGCTTTTGCGGTAAGGTGGGCATTGCTCACTTGGCACCACTTGCTGGAAGGGGCTGGGCAGAAGTTTGAAGTGTGGACAGATCATAAAAATCTGGAGGCCCTTCAGACACCGAGAAAGTTGTCACCAAAGCAAGTTTGTTGGGCACAATATTTCCACCGGTTCAATTTCGATCTCAAATATGTTCCTGGCAGGAAGAATTTTCTAGCCGATGCGTTATCACGCATGCCACAGTTCAATAGTAAGAGAAATGAAGTAGTTCAGGCTATCATCCCAAAACCACAACAAGCAGCACGAACACAAGCTACCTCCTTAGATCCTAATACATTGAAAGTCGAGTTGCAACGGGAAATAAGCCATGATCCTTGGGTAAAGGAACAGGGAACAACACTAACAATGAGGGATGGTCTCGCCTGGGTAGGGTCCAAATTATACATTCCTAAACCATTGAGACCAGTGGTGTTGCACAGATGTCACGATGCAAAGATAGGAGGACATTTTGGATTCCTGAAAACGTTGCATCTCGTTAGTCAGCAGTTTTGGTGGCCTTACTTATGAAAGGATACAGAACAGTATATCAGAGGGTGTAAAATATGTGCAACAACAAAAGCAAACACTAGTAAACCGTTGGGCTTGTTACAAGCTGTTGCGACCCCCAACAAACCGTGGGAGGAGATAGGAATGGATTTCATTGTGGACCTCCCTGACAGTAATGGGTACACGGTCATTTGGACCGTGATTGACCTCTTTTCAAAGCAAGCCCATTTCATCCCCTGCCGAGGTCTACCATCCACGAGAAAACTAGCACAAATGTTCGTGAAACATATATATAGGTTGCACGGAGCTCCAACTCGAATAATATCAGACAGAGGAGTACAATTCACGGCCCGGTTCTGGAGAGATTTTATTACCTTATTAGGGTCGTCGCAAGGGCTCAGCTCCGCGTTTCACCCAAGTACCAATGGAGCTGCAGAACGGGCCAATGCGATGGTAGAAAAATACTTACGGTGTTACGTTTCGTATCAGCAATCCGACTGGTCACAACTCCTACCATTTGCTGAATTCGCATATAACAACGCGGTACACCGTAGCACAGGAGTCACACCTTTCCAAGTGGTGCATGGGCAGGAATTCACCACTATCCCTGAGTTAGAGGAAACTAGTCAAGCCCAAACAACTCCAAAGGAGTGGGGGGAGAGGATTTGTCAAGTATGGCCAACCATCAGAACAGCCTTAGGAAAAGCGGCGGACGAGTACAAAAAATACGCCGATAGAAAGAGACGGGACAGGATGTCCGGTTGGTGAATCTCAGCGGCATGGTGCTGTGACAGCGATCGCTGCCTTCAGCGCCAACCTTTCACTGCGTTTTGGGGCCCCTTCGAGGCATTGGAGCTTGGAGAGCTCCGCGGACATTAGCGGGGTGTCGGTAGGCAGAGCAGTGAGGAGCAAGCACTCTCTGTTGAACTGACAGCCGCTGTCAAGCCAGGCTCGAAGCTGCGATAGCCAACAAGACAGGAAGCGAGAAGATTTCGGTGAAGTTGGTGCCTGTTACCACTCATATCCACCCCCCTTGAGCACGCCTGGAGTGTGGTCGACCAGATTGTGCTGGCTGCATTGGGAAAGAAGGACTCTGGAAGGAATCGGCGGCGATTGTGAGGCAGGAGAAGATCGGGTGCAAATAGGATTACAGACGTGCCGGTGAGACTGAGGATATCTTTAGAACGGGAAACGGCACTTCCAGGAGATAGAATTGATACTTTGTACTGAGTAAATTAACTTCGAAAGCTGACAGTGTGGATTGGAATGATTGAATAAAGGAGACTGGATCTAGAAAGTGCGGCTGTTGCCAGGACGAAGGAGAAAGTTAGACTGGAGCTGACAGAAGGAGAGAGCCCCTGGGGAAGATAATGTGGCCGATGTAATCTGAATGACAATGCAAAATTGACAGTGACTGAATCTGAGAGTAATGTGAAACGGATTATCCAACTAAGTGTGCCTGTTGCATTGCTGGAAAGGATCGTTCTCATACTTTTGGTCTTTATTTCCTTTTTACTTTCTTGATTGAGAGAAATTATTGAACAATTGATTAATGACCAGATAAATAACAATTTATAAATAAAAATAATAACAAAAAAAAGAGACACTAATACCAGGAAATTTATACACTTATAGTTATTTTTTTATATTTATATATTTATAGTTACTTCTTTATTTTTCTAAAGTTATATCATTTACATTAGGTTTCCTAATTTATATAATCAAATTTAACTCTGTGTCTTTATAATATATAACATTTATTAAGTAACTTTTAGATCTTTAGATACTCATATTAAGGGATTTATATACTCTATATTTGCTCTTTCTTCTTCCTTTTTTTTCCTTTTTTTCCTTCTTTTTTCCCCTTTTCTCTTTTCTTCCTCCTTAAATTATTGTTTCTTAATTTTGACAGCCTTTATTTAATCTGGATTAACTTTTATAAGTCTGTGTAATTAATTAATTACTCAACTGTGTGTTTATACTATTTCATATATATTTGAATATTAGGACTAAGGGTAAAATAGGGATACATAAATTTCATAAGTTCAACTACTGATTGAAGGTGGGAATATTCTTTAGTTTAAATCAATGAATTTTGATAATTGACTAATTAGAGATCTGTTACGGGACAGACGATAATAGTTAATAATTTGAACTATTGTTTCTCTAAAATAATACTGTGCAGTGGAATAGGGGGAAAGTTTAGAGATAAATATATTTGATATTTTTTCATAGTGGAAAAAAGGGAATAATATTTGGTAGAGGCAACCAAATATTGGTGAATGATAATTTGGAAAAATATTGAAAGGATCATAAGAGAACAGAAAAAGGTGTTAAAAGAGATGACAAGCCTCTCATCTACGGTGACAAAAACAGGAAAGAAAACACCCTCAAACCCCACAATTACAATGTCATCACCAGCTTTGCAGAAATCAACTGAAGGCTTATCCAAAACTGAAAAATCAGCAATGATACCTACAATGCAAGCAATGCAATCAACATTGACAGCTATACAAGACACGATGATTATGATGCAGGAGAAAATGTCAAATAATCATATAGAGTTGAAGAAAGACATTGGAGCAATAGATCAAAAAATGAATGATATACAGGAGTCAATACAAAGGAATACACGGAAGATAAAAAAGATGGAAGATAAAATGGAGCAACAGGAAAAAAATTTGGATATGGTTGATCAAAGGTTGATGGCACAGAATAGGGAATTGGAAGACTCAATTACCCAACTGGAAATGGATCGAGCCTCCTTTTACTTGCGTGTCCAAAATATCACCGAAGAGAAAGAAGAGGATCTGGGCCAAGTGATGGCAGAAATAATTGCCGAAGTGCTGCAGCAAGATAAACTTGAAATTATCAAAAAATTAGATGAGGTGTACAGGGTCCAGACCAATTACGCAAGGAGAAATAAACTGCCAAGGGAGGTGCATATCCGATTTGCCAGAAAGAAGGTGAGGGATATTTTTTATAGTATGATAAGAGAGGAACAGGTGACGTATAAGGGGAAAGAGATAATAGTATTAAAACAGATCCCAAGGAGGGTAAGGGAAGTTAGGAGAGAGTACAGATTTTTGGCTACCCAACTGAACAAGAGGAACATTCTTTTTAGGTGGATCTTGCCAGAAGGCATGATCATTACGTGGCAAGGAAATAAAATCAGGATAGATAGTTTGGTAGCTGCTCAAGAGTTTCTAGATCAACTAAGAGCAAGTGAGGAAGATCAAAGTAGTAAGGAGGAATTGGAAGTGATAACACCAGAAGAAGAAGCTACTCAGCAGAAAAAAGAGAAAGAAAGAACACCGGAGAAGAAGAGGGGGGAAGATAAGAATAGTAAAGAAACAACAAAAAACCAATGACCACAAAGAGCTACACGAGCCAGTAAGTAAAAGAATAACATAAAGGACAAAGAAATGGAAGATTGGAGATTGATTTTGATCAATGTAAATGGCTTGAACGATAATAAAAAGAAGAAAAATTTCTTTACAAAATTAGTTAAATTAAATGCGGACATAGTGTGTCTCCAAGAGGTACACATTAAAAAGGAAAACCAAAAATATCTAGAAAATAAGAAATTAGGAAATCTTTTCACTTCTTTAGCTGAAAAAAAGAAACGAGGGGTAGCATTGTACATAAAGAAAGATATAAAAGCAGAATTAAAATATGTAGATTCAAAGGGTAGGATTCTAATGGTAGAAGTAATGAGAGGCAACTGTCCAATTCTATTAACAGTAATTTATGCACCGAATGGAAAGTTGGGAGATTTTTATAAAAAATTAGGGGAAAGATTAAGTACAATGAATAATAATAATATCTGTATAATTGGGGATTTTAATGGGGTAATAAACCCAGATAAAGATTACAAAGGGTCCAAGGGTAAAAAGAAAAAAAGGAAAACTATACCTAGATCATTTTTTGACTTGACAGAAGAGTTTAATTTAGTAGATATTTGGCGCACTCTGCACCCACATAAGAAGCAATATACATATTTTTTGAACCCCAAAAAGTCATGGTCCAGAATCGATATGATGTGGGCAAGCAGAAATATAGGGCTGGACATTATGTCAATAGAAATTACACCTAATGTATGGGCGGATCACAGCCCATTGGAAGTGAAATGGAAAAGCACCTACAAGAGGGAAAATACAAGATGGAGATTGAACAGCCAATTCTTAAAGGACAAGCAAAACATGGAGAAAGTTAAACAAGAACTAAAATTCTTTTTCGAAGAAAATGAAAAAGAACCAACCTCTCGAGCAATTATTTGGGACACAATGAAAGCCTATCTGAGAGGCCTGGCGATAGCGTATGGCTCATATAGGAATAAAGAAAGAAGAGACAGGCAGAAGGCTTTGATAGATGAATTAGGGAACGCTGAGAAGGAATTGCAACAAAATCCAGACAATAAGCAAGCTAAGGAAATTTGGATGGTGGTACGACATAAATTAAATATTATTGATCAGGAGGAGCTGGCGTACAAAATGAAAAGAACTAAACAATATTACTTTGAAAACGCAAATAAGCCGGGCAGATGGCTATCTTATAGATTAAAAAAAGAAAAAGAGAAAGGGATAATATATCAACTGGAAGACCTGGAAGGTCGGATTATTAATAAGGAAGAAGACAAATTAAAGCTTGCTCAGGAATATTATGCTTCTCTGTATACAGAAGAACAAGTTCCTACAGAAAAGGTGACTCAATACTTGGCAAAAGAAAACCTTCCAAAGATAGGGGAAGAGGAGAAAGAAATGCTAAATAAAGAAATAACTATGACGGAGCTAAGAATTGCAATATCTAAGATTAAAAAGAATAAGTCCCCAGGACCGGATGGATTCCCAGGAGAATTGTATAAAAATGTAGATTTGGAAGAAATCCTATTACCAAAACTACTGGAAATTTATAATGAGGCCTTAATAGAATCTAAAATATCAGAATCATGGAGAGAGGCGTATATTACGCTCCTCCAAAAAGAAGACCCAAAACTAATAAAAAATTATAGACTGATCTCCCTGCTCAATACGGACTATAAAATTTACATGAGCATCATAGCAGAAAGACTAAAGATAATTTTGAACAACCTAATACATAGCGATCAAAATGGATTTCTCCCTAAGAGGCATATCAGAAATAACACAAGGACGATAATAGATGTATTGGAGTATTATGAGGAACACCCGAATAAAGAAATGGCACTGGTCTTTGTTGACGCCCAAAAGGCGTTCGACAATTTGAATTGGCAGTTTATGAAACAACAAATTACTCAAATGGAATTCGGATTAAATTTTACTAACACTATATCTACAATATACAAGAAACAATGTGCCAACATCTTAATGAATGGAGGATTAACAGAAACATTTCAAATCAGAAAAGGGGTTAGACAAGGGTGTCCTCTGTCCCCCCTTCTATTTATCCTAGCTTTTGAAGTTCTTTTGAGGAAGATTAGGAATAACAATGAAATTAAGGGACTGAGTGTTAGAAAAGAGTCGTATAAAGCCCAGGCATTTGCTGATGATGTGGTGTTAATCATGGAAGAACCATTAGAATCAGGCATTAAAATTTTGGAAGAATTAGGCAATTATGGAGAGGTAGCAGGTTTTAAATTAAACAAATCCCAAACTAAATTAGTAACCAAAAATATGACAGAGGCACGAAAGAAAATGTTGGAAGAATTAATGGAGATTCAAATTGTTAAGAAGGTAAAATATTTAGGGGTATGGATTTCAGCGAAGTGCTCAGCCCTCAAGGAGGATAACTATGTACCATTAATCAGGAATATAAAACAGGATCTGGAAAAATGGGGAAGACTGCAAATATCATTTTTAGGTAGAATTGCAGCAACAAAAATGAGTATACTACCCAAACTATTATATTTATTCCAAACAGTCCCTGTCAAATTGGATAAAAAATTCTTTTTGGAACTTAATGCAATAATTAGGAAATTCATTTGGGAGGGAAAGAAACCAAGGATAGCAATTAGAAATTTACAGGATAAGAAGGAGAGAGGGGGTTTTGGATTACCCAAATGGGAGACATATCAAAAAGCTGCAAACTTAGTATGGCTGAAAGATTGGGCTACTCTGCAAAATAAAAGACTCCTAACTTTGGAAGGACATGACCTCCAGAAGGGCTGGCATGCATACCTCTGGGAACCTGGAAAAAAAACCAAAACATACTTCCATAGACATAAAATAAGGGAGACCCTAATACAAACATGGGGAGAGATAAGACAGAGGCAATACATAAAAATTCCGAGATGGCTCTCCACCATGGAGGCATTAATATACCCAAATGTACTAGAAATAGGAAAGATGTTTAGATACAATGAGATATTGGATGGGGGAGGGAACCTTAAAACTAGGGAAGAATTGAAGGAGCAAGGCATTGTTATAGACTGGTGGCCATATACCCAAATTACATCACGATATAAAAAGGACAAGGAGGAATTCGGTATAGAGACAGGTATAAATGGATTCGATAAGATTTGGATGGGTTCAGATGAGAAAATATTAGCCAAATTATATAATTATTTATTGGAATATGACACTGTAGAGGAGGTGGTTAAGGAGCCGATGTTGGCCTGGGATAAAAATATTGGTCAGAATATAAATCTGGATGAATGGGATACAATCTGGAATAAAAACCTCAAAATGACCAGGGCGGTGACCTACAAGGAGAACCACTATAAGATGTTTTATAGGTGGCACATGGCCCCTGCAGGGATAGCAAAGATATATCCCAACTCGAGAGCAAACTGTTGGAAATGCGATCATCAACAGGGCACCTTCTATCACTGTTGGTGGACCTGCAACCAGGCACAAAAATATTGGAAGATGATATCAAAGTGGATTTCGGAAACTATAAGAGAGGATTTCGATTTTGACTCCAAAGCACTTCTCCTGGGAATCTTGAAAACAGAATATGTAAAAGAGAAAAAGTATCTGATTATACACATAGTGACAGCCGCAAGGATTTCTTTTGCCCAGTATCGGAAGGAAAAACAGCTACCATCAGAAGAATTTGTTATAAAGAAAATATTGGAGTGCGCAGAAATGAACAAATTATCCCTAGAAATCAATGACAGAACAGATTCGGAGTATTATGGTGTGTGGGACATGTGGTATGAGTGGATGGAGAGAAGAAATAAAAAATGAGATAGTATATAGAGGTTAATTACTAGCCAATTAATGAAGATATATATTACTGAGTATTATTATATGCAATGATTATTAAGATAAAATCTACTTATAAGAAGTAATAGTATATGTATATGTATGGCAAGTTAAAAGTTTGTGTATCTGTATATGCATCACAGAACCGAAAATGTCTTTTATTGTATTGTCGATTTGTATAAATAAAAATTAAAAAAAAGAAAAAGAAATATTCCAGCAGAAGTAAATTGTAATAACCCTAGTACATGGCTGACTTCACAGAGCACATTAATTCAACTCCTCTCCCCACAATCAATAAATATAGCTTAGAATGATGAAAAAAAAAAAAGAAAGAGACGGGACATTACACCATTCAAAGTTGGAGACCAGGTGTATGTGTCCACAAAATACATCAAGTTGAAGGTACCCAGCAAAAAATTGGGCCCTAAATATCTCGGCCCTTTTCCGGTCACAAAAGTTATAAATCCAGTAACTGTCGAGGTGAAGTTACCACCTTTATTAGGGAAAATCCACCCTGTTTTCCATAGTAGTCTCCTCAAACCAGTGACGGAGACACGAGACCCGTTAACTCGCCCTGGACCTCTCTACACGAATCAATATGAAATAGACGAGGTCTTAGATTCCAAAGTTCGCAGAAATAAGCTGTAGTACCTAGTACGATGGAAAGGCTATCCCTTGGAAGACGCCACCTGGGTTCCATTAGAAAACCTTAATGCAAATAGGCTACGACGTCAATTTCATAGAAAATATCCCAACAAACCTGGCAAGCCGGGTGGGGTGGTTTAATAGCGATTGCTATAACCTTATGCTTTTGTCTTCCAGGGGGACTCCTGGTAGGGGGAGCCGCCTGTCGAGCCTGCCAGGTCGACACATCAGGGCAAAGGACTTACCTGCTAGGTGGGACGGAGAGAATACACCTGCTATCAAGAGAAAATGCATGGGCACAATGGTGGAGGGGGTGTCATGAGCTAGGCGGTCGGTCACGCTGCGGACGGGCTAGGCTAACCATGATTAATGAGAGACACTTACAATTTGCATAATGGGTGGGGTGGAACCTGGAAGCAGCGCTGATTGGCTGGTTGTACAGCGCGGCTATTTAAACAGAGTTGGGGTGAGGGAATCCCAACACCGACTTTGTGTTATCCCTTTTGGTGAACTCAGCGTAATCTACGGCTTCCTGGAAGACGAAAATAAACTGCTTTTCTGTTTGCTCGAGCATCTCGTCTCAGCGTGGTTTGTTGGAGTGCCCAGGCTGCCGAGCGGTCTGAGAAGAAGAGAGATTGGGGAAATTTGAGGATGATATAAAAAAAAATTAGGGAGATTGTTGAAAAGAAGCATGATGAAATAAGAGAAGATATTGTGCTGGCTGTTTCTGGTTTGTCCAAACATCTTGTGCAGCTTGATGAAAGAGTGGAAGAAATCAGTGAGGTTACTCAAGATTTGGAGGTTAAAATGGGAGAACTCCAGACCAAATCTGAAAGGTTGGAGAGTGATGTCCTTATGATGCAGTACAGATCAATGGAGTTCGCTTTGAGATTGAGAGGACTGAAAGAGCATGGCTGGGAGAACTTAAGAGAGAAATGTGGTGAAGTTATTGCATCAGTGGTTGGGTTGAAGAAGGATGAAATAATTGGCCAGATGGACAAAGTTTACAGACTGAATTCATGGATTGCAAGAAATAAAAACCTGCCAAGAGATGTGGTGATTTATTTTAGTGACAGAAGAATTAGAAATGATGTATTGCAAGCTTCTTACAATAACAAGGTACAGGTGTCTGGACAGGAAATCAAGGTGTTGAAAGAGATTCCTCCCAAGATGTTGAGAGATAGAAAGAACTTCGGTTTTTTAGTGGATGAGCTGAGAAGACAGCAAATAGTGTATAGATGGGATGTACCAACAGGCATAATAGTGGATTATGCTGGAGAAAGATATCAATTGAATAACGTTGGGAAAGCAAGAGAATTTTATTACAATGTATTAAAAGCTGGACACCCCCCTGAGGACAATAAAAAAGCAGAAAAAGGAAAACAACAGATTCAAACATATGCTGAGGCGGTGGCTGGAGAACCTAAGAAGCAAGATGATCAGAATCAATTGGATCTAGCATCACTTCCTTTTCCTTTAAGTCAATTGGAAGGAGTGTCACCTGACCTGTCAAAGTTGGAGGAGCCAAGAGAAAAACGAGAGCAACGTGTGACAAGATCAACTTTTAAACAACAACAACAACACTTGGATACAAAATCAGAAGCTGTGGGGGGGGGGGGGGCAAGACCGAAGATAAAGGTTAAAGAAGATCTTCAGGATATGCTCTATAGGCTTCAGTCGGGCAAAAATGCCAGTTAAATTTTTGTCTTTGAATGTCAATGGTTTGAATTCACCACAAAAGAGAAAGAAAATATATCATTATTTGAAACAATTTAATAATGATATTATATGCTTACAAGAGACACATATTAGATCAACAGATCAGAAATACTTAATTAATTCAAAATTAGGGACTCACTTTGTGGCATCATCTCCAGAAAAAAGGAATGGAATAGTTGTATACATAAAAAAGAACTTGACAGCAAATTTAATTGAGGCAGATGACCAAGGAAGATATATAGCAATTGAATTAAAGACTCAAAATGGAATAATGCTTTTGATTGGGATTTAGGCACCGAACCAGCAACAAGAAAATTTTTATAAACTTCTACATACCAAGATATCTCAATGGGATTACAAATCAATTATTTTAATGGGAGATTGGAATGGGGTAATTGATATTTTTAAGGATAAGAAGACCACGTCTAAAGTTGCTTCGCGTGCCAAATTACCTAAACCCTTTTTTGAAATCATGGATGATCTAGAATTGAGGGATGTTTGGAGGGAATGGAATCCAGATGAAAAAGATTTTACCTTTTTTTCCGATAGACATCAATCCTTTTCTAGGATTGATTTTATATTGCTAACAAGTGATTTTCTTTCTAGGGTGAAGAAAGTCAAGATATTTCCAAGGATCTTAGCTGATCATAGTCCGGTTTGGTTGGAATTAGAACAGGAGAAAAGAGAAAGGAGGTCTTGGAGGTTAAATGAAAATTTATTTAGATATGAAGAAAATGTGAATGAACTTAAAAAACATATGAAGGAGTTTTTTGTTAATAATATGTATAAAGGTACCTCCATGGAAATGGTTTGGGATGCAAGTAAGGCTTATATGAGGGGAGTGTTGATATATATGAATAGATAGATAGCTTTTATTGCGGTCAGAGACCAAATTAAATACATATAAAAAGGGGGGGGGGTAGATTTTACAATTGTAAATAGATCATGCGACAATACACCATCTACTACCTCAGATACAATCTGTACTATCAATACTAGTGATCCTCTGCCATAGGAATTACCGGTCTCTTCCCCCGTTTTTTTTTTCCGCCATGACTGCAGCAAATTTTTTTGCCACCTTTGAAGTTATATTAGGGTCTGCATCCTGGAGTAGGAAATAAAGGCTGAACAGATCAGGTGATCCAGGGAATCTCTGGGAAATAGGGAAAATGAATCTTGATCTTATGTCTCGGTAGTGGGGACATACGAATGTAATGTGAAACAGAGATTCTGGGGATCGGCCATCACATGCACAATAGGAGGATTTTACTCCCCCCGAAAGCCTACTGTCGAGGACATTCGAGGGGATCACATTAAATCTTGCCTTCATAAATGCGAGCCTATGTTTGATAGAATGTAACGCAGAGAGGTAAGGTGGAGGGTGAGGCAAGGGAACAATTCCAAGGGAAAACGGTGAGCATGTTCCCGATCCGTTTGCCAGATTTAGTTGTCTGTCAATGTCATCCAGCCGTTGAAAGATCAATGATTTGGCAGCATCAGGGCCTAAAGTAAAACCTTCAATGGGGGAAATCCCGATCTTCAAAAGCTTTGTATGGATATTATGGGCCCAGGGACTATGAAAAGGGTCCCGCCATAGGCATTGGCCTAGGTAATATCCTGGGAGTCTGGTCCACAGGGACAACCAATATCCAATTGCACGTTTCCACATGATTGTAGCAAGTGAAGATATGCCCAATTCCAGCTGGATTGCGGCGTTACTTACACAGGGAGGGACTCCCATCAAACGGCGTAGGAACTGGTTGTGGATGGACTCAAGAGAGGAGATGTTGGATTGGACCCATAGGGGGGCGCCGTAGGTGATAGCCGCTATCACCTTTGCCCTATAGACTTTTATTGCTGAGGGGATATGATGGGCTCCCTCAGTATGAAAAAAAAGCAGGAGGGCGTGGGTGGAAATCTTAGCCTTATTACACAGAGATTCAACCTGCGCAGGCCACTTGGTATTAGATTGAAAGAGGATACCTAGGTATTGAAATCTGTGGACCTGTTCCACTGGGATGCCATCCAGGTTCCAGTGATAAATTTTCCTGCTTCTTGCAAATACCATGATTTTAGACTTAGAATGGTTTATATGGAGTTGGTTAGCAGAGCAGTAAGCAGAGAGGATTTTTAAGGCTCTACATAGGCCCACCCGGGAAAATGAAAGTATTGCAGCATCGTCAGCGTAGAGCAGGAGCGGACATCTGTAATCTGCTAATCTAGGAGCATGGATATAGACCATGTGATCCGAAAATGCCTTTCTTCAGTCACTGATGTATAGGTTGAAGAGAAAGGGTGCGAGTATACACCCCTGCCTAACCCCCTTGTTAATGGGGATAGCTTTGGTGAGATCCCCCTGCGGGGTAAGGCGCACTTTTGCTTCTGTCCCTTCATGCAGCTGGGATATCAGCCAAAGTAATCTTTTGTCAATACCCCAGGCGGAAAGTTTGGCCCACAGCTTAGCTCTAGGGATGCTGTCGAAGGCAGCCTTTAGGTCTATGAAGGCAACGCAGAGACGGCCCTTCCTGGGGGTGGAGTATTTTACGGCAAGATGATGAAGGATCAAAGCATGGTCAATTGTGGAGTGGACTGGACGGAACCCCGCCTGCTCATAGCCGAGCAGGTCGGCCTCTTCAGCCCAGCACTCCAGTTTGGACAGGAGATAGCGGGCATAGAGTTTCCCCAAAATTGAAAGAAGACTGATGTTACGGAAGTTGCTGGGATCGGAGTGGGCGCCTTTCTTGTATATTGGGATAATTATAGCATCCTTCCAGAGCTTGGGGATAAGGCCCGTTTGGTTGATCGCATTGAATACCTCGGTAAGAACTGGGATCCACCAGTCCTTATGGGCTAGGATGGCTTCGGCTGGGATGAGATCTGGGCCGGGAGCTTTTCGAAGTTTGAGTTGTCCGATTAGCTTGGCAATTGTGGATGGTTCGACAGGAGGCCATCTGGGAAGGTGGTTAGGGAGAGAACCTGTGGTTGAAGAGACTGGCACATCAGTGTCGTAAAAGACTCGGTGTAGAAAGAGTTCCCATGTAGTGGCCGAAATGGAATGAGTAAGCCTACTATTTGCCCTCCTGTTTAACAGACTCCAGAAATCACGGGGGTTGCTGGATTTTGCGGCCTCTAGTAATGCGTTCCACCTAAGCCGGTGCCAGTCTTGCTTAGCTCTTAAAAGGGCTAGCTTGTATGCCTTCTTGGCCTCGAAGTAAGCAGGGGGGAGAGGCATTGATGAACCTGTTCGTTTGTAGGCAGAATATATAGATCTCATATGGTTCCTGGCTTGTTTGCATTGTGAGTTAAACCAAGGGGCTCCCTTCCTCCAGGAAACTCTACCAGGAATAAGGGTGGGGGGCTGAAAGGAGGCTATAAGACCATTTAGACATTCAGTGAAGGCGGTCAGTAGTGCACCAGGTGTAGCCTTTGTTCCGATCAAGGCTGACAAGGTATTGGCTGCTTCTTGATGATAAAAGCGTGCGTGGAAAAGGGCCAGAGACTTTGACCATTTCGGCAACATTGGGGAGCCTCTGGGATTAGAGTCTATGGAGACAGCGTGAGCGGGATGGCTTTGAGGTCTATGTTAGGATATGATTTGAGCCTAACAGATTGTCCAGGCAATATATGTGTTCTGTGACTTTAAGTTTCAATGCTGCATCATGCTGTAATGCTGAGTCATGCTATAATTAATTGTAATTTAACAATGTATTTAAGAAAAGTACTGTAAAGTATTCAGTTGAATGATAAGCTGCTATCATCACGTGCATGAGTGGGTGGATCTGCTACCATCCGGAGTTTGTGAACCAACTACTGTTTGTTTGGTAAGAGTTTGTTTGGAGTTAACCGGTAAAGACTTGGACTGTTTAGAAGACTACGAGATTGTTTATTTCCCATTATAAAGACAACTTTTGATAACACCAGTTTGTATGTATCTCTATCTCATTGCTCTCAACAACGTTTCTCTGTGCACTTTACTCTGCTAGTTGTTACACAACAACAATATCCTTAACATTGGTTATGGGCCCAGGGCCAACCAGGACTAACCAGAACTAACTAGGATTTTTTCAGAGTTAAACTGAGAGCTTGTTTGAGTAGTACAAACTGTGTTTGTGATAAACAATCTAAGTGAAGATGGCACTAGAACAAGCAGCAAATTTTTTCATGATAACCCGGCTGGACGGAACAAACTATGTATCCTGGTCTACAAAATGTAGTCTACTTTTGCGTAGAGAAGGACTGTGGGACATAGTTAATAATCCACCGGATGTAACAGCATGGGATCCTGCTGATGAAGAAGATGCCAAGAAATTAGCCAAGTTTAACAGAGACAATGAACGAGCTCTTTGTATTATTGGACTGACACTGGGTGACCAGCAGCTTGTTCATATCCGTGGCGATGAGTCTGCTGCTAGGTGTTGGACCAAGTTGAAGAGACTATATGTTCGTGACTCTGTGGGTGCTCATATATATCTCACACGGAAATTATTTCGACAACATCTTCTTAAAGGGGGAGATATGATGGCTCATTTGGAATCCATGACTAGAATTTTCCAGGAGCTGCATGAAAAGGAACTTGTTTTCTCTGAACTACAACAAGTTTACATAATTCTTTCTTCTTTGGACGATAGTTATGACAACTTTGTTTCTTCGTTAGAGGTTTTGTCCAGAGATGAACTGACATTGGCTGGCATAACCGGTAGGTTGTTGGAAGAATCCAAAAGAAGACAAGAAAGGGATCAGTTGAGAGTGCAACAACCAAAAGAAGAAAAAATGTACTCAACTGCTTATTTTGTAAAACGTTGTTTTGCTTGTGGGGCTAAAGGGCATATAGCTAAATATTGTAAAAATAAAAAAATGCCTGTTAGGGACAATAATAGACCCAAGAAGGGTTGTAATTTAGCTATATCTAGTTCAACTACTGATGTTAACCAGGATTGTTGGGTTGTTGATAGTGGTGCTTCTCAATCTATTACTAGAAATAGAAAATGTTTTGTTAAAATGGAGAAGAGTAACCAACATGTTAAACTAGCAAATGGCTGGAAGGTTAAGGTAGCTGGAGAGGGTGTTGCTCGTTGGTCATTTAGTAATGAACCATTGCCTATGTTATATATTCCTGGTTTAAAATTCAATTTATTATCTGTTAAATCTTTGGTACAATTTGGGTTTACAGTAACATTTAAAAATGATAAGTGTCTTATAGAGAAAGATGGCAGGGTTGTTACTGCAAGTTTAGAAAATGATTTATTCATTTTAAGGGAGAACCCAGTATTGGTGGCTAAGTCTAAGTCTGTTTATGAGAATGTTAAACCACATGATGAATGTATTCATCTGTTACATCGGAGACTTGGGCACTTGAATTTCAGGACGTTAAAGAAGACAGTGCAATTATCGGAAGGGATAAAACTACAAGCATGTAGTAAATATCTGAACTGTAATGCCTGTAGTCAGCAGAAAAGTAGGGTTACACCAGCAAACCGTGTTAATGGTTTTAAAACTACAAAGCCGTTAGAGGTCGTGTTTATAGACCTAATTGGACCCAAGAAACCCAGTATAGGAGGTGCCTGCTATATTCTAAGCATAGTAGACCATTATTCAAGATATGGATTCTGTTATCTTATGAAAACAAAATGTGAAACATTCCAGCATATAAACAACTGGCTGCGTTTTGTGAAAAGGAAGCAGAAATTTAAAGTTAAATGTTTAGTGACTGATAATGGTACAGAATTTACTAACCAAAGGTTAGAAAAGTTTTTGCAGGATGCAGGGATCCAGCATAAACGATCTGCTCCGTACAGACCAGAGCATAATTCCTATATTGAGAGGCGAGGTCAAACATTACAAGCCATGATTAGAACTATGTTAGCAGATTCTGGTTTGCCTGCAAATTTATGGGGCGAGGCTGTTATGTGTGCTAACCATGTGCTAAACAACGTGGTTCATTCCTCTACAGGTGAAATACCATTCACCTTATGGCATGGGAGGAAACCAAATCTTAGTTATTTACACACATTTGGAGCCCCAGCTTGGGTACATATTCCATCTAGTGTTAGGAGAAAAGATCAACAAAGAGCCAGAAAAATGTTTTTTGTTGGCTATGAATCAAATCATAGATCTTTTAGATTTTGGGCACAGGGTACTACTAGTGTGTACTGTAGTGCAAGTGCTAAATTTCTAGAGCACGTAGGATGGGAGAAACTAGAGCGTGCAGATTTCAGACATGATAATACTGTTAGTATAGAGCATCAAATCCCTGATGAGAGTCCTGAGGATATAGATACTATAGAATCCTCTATTAAGGTTGAGGAACAGGAAGTAGGTTTAGGGGAGGATGAAACTGAAACATTTGAATTGAGTCCTGTATTGCCTAGAAGATCTACTAGGGAAAGGCATCCACCAGATCGATATAAGGCAACTGTAGTTTGCCAAGTTAACATCGAACCGTCAAGTTATGATGATATCAGTCTTTACCCTGAAAAAGAGCAGAAGGCTTGGAAGGAGGCAATGAGTAAGGAAATTAAGTCATTGACTGATTTAGATGTTTATGAAAATGTGAAATTGCCACCTGGTGAGAAAGTAATAGGTTGTAGATGGGTTTACAAAATTAAGAAAGGTATAGATGGGACAGTAACCCATAAAGCTCGCCTTGTAGCTCAAGGTTTTTCTCAAACCGAAAAAGATTTCGATGAGGTTTTTGCTCCTAGTTTACGTGCTAGTACTTTAAGAACAATGCTGGTATGGGCGGCTAAGAACAAATATAGTATTAACCATATAGATGTGGAGACGGCATACTTGCATGCTCCATTAAGGCACACCATCTATATGAGGAAGCCTTTAGGAGTTGAAACACAAAACCAAACTGATTGTTGGAAGCTCAAGAAAAGCCTTTATGGTTTGAAACAATCAGGGTTTGAGTGGAACCAATGCATAGTTAAAGAGCTAAATAGGATTGGTTTTCATGAAGGTATAGCAGATAAATGTCTCTTTAAAAGAGAAAGTAACGGGTTAGTTTCATTTTTGGTATTGTTTACAGATGACATAGCTATAATAACTAAAACTGACAAGGAAGCCATAGATATTGTTCACCAGTTACAAACTAAATTTAAGATCAGAAATTTAGGAAATATCAGGCATTATTTGGGACTAGATATTAGTCAAACAGCTAGAGGTTATAAAATATCTCAATCTAGAAAAATTAGCCAGATGTTGAAGCGTTATGGCATGGAGCTATGTAAGCCGGCCAAGACACCTATGGCACAGGATTTTAACCATGAGGAAATCCAAAGCCCTAACTTTAGTAAGGAGATCTACCAGTCTCTTATAGGTAGTCTATCTTATATCAGCAATTGGTCAAGACCGGATATATCATTTAGCGTAAACCAATTAGCAAGATATAATGCAGAGCCAACTGATAGGCATTGGCAGGCCGCAAAGCGTATATTAAGATATCTAAAAATGACGATGCATTATGCATTGTATCTAGAACCTAACCAAGATTTAGTACTGAGCGCATATGCTGATGCCAGTTTCGCTACTGATGTGACCACTAGAAAGTCTACATCGGGTATAGCTATAATGTTAGGCAATTGTTTGATTGGCTGGAAATCAATTCGTCAAAAACATATTAGTCTATCTACAATGGAGGCAGAATTTTCATGTCTATCACTGGTATGCACTGATCTGATATATTACAAACAACTAATGATGGATATTGGTTTAAAAATGGATTATCCAATTGTAATACATGAGGACAATCAAGCTGCTATAAAAATGGCAACTAATTTAGCAGTTAAAACTAGATCCAAGTATACTGACATTCGGTATCTGAATGTTCGCCAAAGTATCCAAAGCAATATGGTTAAACTGGAATATTGCATGTCGGAAGACAATATCGCGGATAACTTTACCAAAGCTCAAGGTGCTGTCAAACATAAAGCATGTTGTGAAAGCTATGGATTGAGGATCTAAACTGTATATATTGTATCTAAACTGTATATATTGTATTTAAACTGTATATATTGACCTGTCCAAAGGGGAGCATGTTAGGATATGATTTGAGCCTAACAGATTGTCCAGGCAATATATGTGTTCTGTGACTTTAAGTTTCAATGCTGCATCATGCTGTAATGCTGAGTCATGCTATAATTAATTGTAATTTAACAATGTATTTAAGAAAAGTACTGTAAAGTATTCAGTTGAATGATAAGCTGCTATCATCACGTGCATGAGTGGGTGGATCTGCTACCATCCGGAGTTTGTGAACCAACTACTGTTTGTTTGGTAAGAGTTTGTTTGGAGTTAACCGGTAAAGACTTGGACTGTTTAGAAGACTACGAGATTGTTTATTTCCCATTATAAAGACAACTTTTGATAACACCAGTTTGTATGTATCTCTATCTCATTGCTCTCAACAACGTTTCTCTGTGCACTTTACTCTGCTAGTTGTTACACAACAACAATATCCTTAACAGTCTATATAGCCGTGCAACCGTAATAAGCGGAAGATGGTCACTGAAAATCCTGTCGTCTACTTTGAAGGAGGAAATGTATGGCAAAAAGGCTCTCGAAGCCAAAATATAGTCTATTGTGCTGTTGCCGTTTTTGGCCAAGTGGGTAAATTCCCTGGGAACATCCGGGGCACATTTGCCATTAAGGGGGAAGAGGTCTAGTTTGATGGTAAGAAGAGCTAGACAGGTCCCCGCTTTGTCAACTTTCCGATCCTTGGAAACTCTCCCTTTCAGGGTGTCCAGGGGGTGGTCATCCCTGGCCGGGCCTGTCCACCAACGGGAGGCAACTAGGGTTTCCCAAGTCCCTGCAGTGCGGGCATTTAGATCCCCCGCCAGAAGAACCAAGGAGTGTGGGAATCTAAGTATGATGGTAGCGAGAAAATCTTCCAGACTGGCCCACAGCTCATCCAAGTCCCGGTGAGAGCCCCCGGGAGGGAGGTAGACATTAAACACCAGGAGCGAGAGTTTCCCGACGGATATCAGATTTGCCTGGGCATAAGGGTGAAGAGAGTCCACTGGAACCATGTTTGCATGCAAATCCAGGGAGATACCTGTTGCAAGGCCACCCTTCGAACGACCACCAAGCAGAGAGGGACGGGCTGGCAAGGATATGATTTCAAAACCACATAGTGAAATGTCATTGATCTCCCACGTTTCCTGAAATATGAGGATTTGAAAGTTTTTGAGGTAGTTCAAAAAGTCCAGGTCGGCTTTTTTGGATGCCCACCCTGCGATGTTCCAACTCAAGATGGACCAAGGAGGAGTTGGAGGGTGGATCTTTGACTGTCATTTAGTAGCAACAGGGGGCTGGTGGAAAGACTGGGGGACAGTTAGACCAAAAAAATCTGTTATCTTGCCTTGTTTTTCTTGCTTGGTTTTGGGGTCATTTTTAGATCTTGGAGAATTCTGGTGGGAGGCCAGATTTGGACTGAGATTATCGTCCAGGTCTTGGTAATGGCTTGAATGACGTACAGGTAAAACTGTTGGAGGGGACAGCTGTATGGTGTTGTCGTCATCAAAATGAATGCCGCCGTTATGTGATTTGGTGATGATGATAGACGGCGAAAGAGGGGGAGCCCGAGGAGTCTGCAAGGTCAAAACAGCCAGTTGTGGGGACTGAGAGTGTGGCATTTTGAGAGGCGAGATTCTTGGAGCAGAAGGGGAACAAGTGATCACAGATAAGGGGCCGAGTCCTGATAAACCTTCTGAGTCAGAGGTAGAGAGGGGTTGATCTGGGAGCGCAACATTTCTGGTCCGGAGGTCATCCTCCTGTTGTTGCTGGGTCACCAGCGGATTTGTGGAACTGGTGGTTGAGGCCCTCAAAGAGCTACCAGCTTCCGTGTGAAGGTCCTTGCACTCCGTTCCTGTCCCGCAGCAGGTGTCCACATTGATTGTCTTCCTCCCGAGAGAAGATAGGTGGGTATTTATAAAGCATCTTTGAGGGAAGACTCCAAAATGGGTCAGATGGTTGCGAAGACCACATAAAAGCGAAGGGGTCTTGGATGAGCTGAACTTGAGAATCAGACGTTTATGGTGGGGAGTGCTGGGAAGCCATTCCACTGAAAGCAGCTCATTGTCCCGGATGTAAGAATTGGATAAGAGCCTCAAAGTGTCTAATATGGATTTACGGTTGGTCCAGTCGTGCTTGTTAAAATGGGAATGGGCCAGGTTCAGGCATAAGTTGGCTGTGAGCAATTGGAGATTCACTAACGGCATCGGTCGTGGAGGGAGATGGCTATCTATTCGGGACGGGCTCATTGCATGTCTGATGGTTCTATAGGGATGTAGTGCTGAGACCGACTTACTAAGGGATTCCACTTTGCCCTCCAGCACTCCAACAGAGGATGTCAGATAGGTAATAGAGTCGGCCAGACGGAGACAGAACTGTTGCAAAAGCCGGATATCCGAAGACTGAACTAAGTCGGTAGGGGACGGTAAAGCGGTGAAACAGGGCAAGACAGAACTAGCATCTGATGGTGTTGGACAATCCAGTGGAGAAGGTGTGTTGCAGAGTGAGGCAGCCAGGGATTCCGATTCTTCCAAAGGAGAGCTGGGCAAAGAATCCAGAGATATTAAGTTTCGGAAGAATTCATCCAAGGAAGTAGTTGATATGTTTGGATCTTGGTTTAATTTCATGGTGTCAGTCTTTTTGATCTTAGGCAAGGGGCCCATTATTTTTTCAAGGGAGGTCTCCAAACAAGGGTCCGTCGGGGATAAGGAACAACGACGTTTGTGTGGACTCATATCAAGGCAGCTGGTTGATCTCTTGGAGGAGGATGTTGGGTGGTAATGTGGCCCAAAGCAGGTTAACGTTCTGATAGTAAATTAAAAAGTCCCTGGCTTATAGAGTCTCCCAGTTAAAAACAGATTATATGGGTAAAGCTTCAGCAATAATCAGCCCATATATATCAGAACAGTCAAGGCAGTTAAAACAGCTCATTTGCCGAGTTGATCGCAGGCGGTATGAGTGATAAAGGCAGGGCGCTGGGCCAGGCAGTTAGGCCTAACAAACAGAGATATCAAAAGAGTTGCAAAACCGGGCTCGTTGCCAGAGTAAAATGGGAGTTGCCGGGGGAGAGTTGGAAAATTAACTGGTATGCGATTTTGCATTAAAAACTCCCCTGCAAGAATCGGGGGGTAAAAGCTAAAAACACAGTTAAAAAACCACAATAAGGATGAAATAAAAACTTAGAGGCCGAGCAGAAGAAGCATATATCCTACCAGTCCTCCATCTTGGAACTTAATAGAGGCAGATGACCAAGGAAGATATATAGCAATTGAATTAAAGACTCAAAATGGAATAATGCTTTTGATTGGGATTTAGGCACCGAACCAGCAACAAGAAAATTTTTATAAACTTCTACATACCAAGATATCTCAATGGGATTACAAATCAATTATTTTAATGGGAGATTGGAATGGGGTAATTGATATTTTTAAGGATAAGAAGACCACGTCTAAAGTTGCTTCGCGTGCCAAATTACCTAAACCCTTTTTTGAAATCATGGATGATCTAGAATTGAGGGATGTTTGGAGGGAATGGAATCCAGATGAAAAAGATTTTACCTTTTTTTCCAATAGACATCAATCCTTTTCTAGGATTGATTTTATATTGCTAACAAGTGATTTTCTTTCTAGGGTGAAGAAAGTCAAGATATTTCCAAGGATCTTAGCTGATCATAGTCCGGTTTGGTTGGAATTAGAACAGGAGAAAAGAGAAAGGAGGTCTTGGAGGTTAAATGAAAATTTATTTAGATATGAAGAAAATGTGAATGAACTTAAAAAACATATGAAGGAGTTTTTTGTTAATAATATGTATAAAGGTACCTCCATGGAAATGGTTTGGGATGCAAGTAAGGCTTATATGAGGGGAGTGTTGATATATATGAATAACAAATATAGACAAAAACAGATAAAGAAACGGAAAGATATTGAGGAAGAAATAAAGAAGAAGGAACAATTGTTAATCGGTAATCCAGGAGATAAGAGAGTAAAAGAAGCAATAAGTATATGAAGACAGCAATTTAATATGTTAATGGCTGATCAAGTTGCAACTACTTTGCAATATGCTAAACATAGTACATTTTGCAATGCTAACAAGCCAGGTAGATGGTTAGCTTATGTGTTAAGGAAAAAGGAAAGATTACATACTATTAGTAAGATGGAATATAAATGTAAAGAAGTTTATCAACAAAATTTGATTTAAAAAGTTTTTTTAGAATACTACACGAAATTATATGCAGGAGATTTGATACAAGGTAAAGATATTGATAGATATCTTAGAGAGGTTGATATTCAGGAATTAACTCTGGACCAAGGGAAGGTTTGAATCAACCAATAAATTCTGAAGAGATTATGTTAGCAATTAAGCAGTTAAAAGTAGGCAAAGCACCGGGAACGGATGGACTAACAGCTAGTTATTACAAGAATTTGCAGTTGGAAATGGTAGAACCGCTTAGGATGCTCTTTAATAAGATTCAATCTGGGGGAGTAACTCCACCCTCATGGAGGACAGCTTTTATATCATTGATTCCTAAAGAAGATCAAAATTGTGTTAAACCTGAAAGTTTTAGACCAATTTCACTTTTAAATACTGATTATAAGATTTTTGCTAAAGTATTGGCAAACAGATTAATGCCAATCATGCAACTAATAAAAAAGATACGTGAATCTAAAGAACTTAAAGGAATAGTGATTCGACAGCAAGACTATAGATTGAGAGCGTTTGCGGATGATTTAGTTGTTACATTAACGCAACCTATAGATACAGTCTCATATATGTTGGAAATGATAGAACAATATGGTAAAGTCTCTGGATTTAAAATAAATCAACACAAGACTAAGATAATGACTAAAAATATGTCTTTTGATCAAAGGGAAGAATTACAACAAATATCGGGATTTGAAATAGTTAAAAAGGTCAAATATTTGGGTGTGATTGTTGCTTGATCAAATACAAAGCTATTTAAAAATAACTATGAAGTTTTATGGCGAAAAGTGCACAAAGAAATGGAGAACTGGAAAAAGTTACAATTATCTTTGTTAGGCAGAATAGCAGCAATTAAAATGAATGTATTAGAGAGGTGGTTTGAAAATGCCAAATTTAAGATTATACTATGAAGCATCTGTGTTAGTTCAGATTAGTGATTGGTTCAATTTAACCAAGGAAAGAATCTTAAATGTAGAAGGATATGATTTACTGTATGGATGGCATGCTTATTTATTGTATGAAAAGAAAGTAGATAAAACTTTTAAAAACCATATGCTTAGAAATGCTTTGTTGCGAGTTTGGAAGAAATATCAATATAAATTGGATTATAAAATACCTATTTGGGCAAATCCTAGACATGCAATAGAAAATATAAGTGTAGAACAAAAGATGGAGGTGATTACATATAAAGAACTTTTATTTAATGAAAGGGGTAAATTACAACTTAAACCGTTAGAGGTTTTGAAGAAGGAAGGGATAATTTATACTTGGTTTCAATATGGTCATAAAGATCTGGTGGGTAATGCAAAATATTTTGAAAAAAAGGTTGAAATTTACATAACAATTGTTTTTATTGGGTATTATTAATGATTGTACGTTATTGGAGATGAAGTTGATTTTAAATTTAATAACAGCAGCCAGACTGTTGGTTGCGCAATATTGGAAGAAAGACTCTTTGCCCACTGTAGAAGAATGGATTATAAATGTAATGAATTTAGCTGAGATGGCTAAAATCTCGGCATATTTGAAAGATCATACGCAAGAAAAATTCATTTTGGAGTGGAGGAAATGGATTGACTACATTCGGAATAAATATCATACAAGAAGACATCAAATCGTGTATGAATGAAGAAGAATTATAGAAATGTATTTTTTATTATATTGGAGTTAAGATTTTAGATGGTGTTTGTAAACCAGAAATTTGATAGATTAATGTTGATGATTAGTGTACTTTTTTACTTTTTTTAAAAAAAACTCTGTATTTTACTCTGGGAAGTCGGGGGGGAGGGGAGGGGGGGTTGAAGGGGGGGAGGGGTGGGGGGGTATATTTTTTTTTAAATATTTGTACTTTTATAAAACTTTTCAATAAAAAAAACAGATATGATACAGATATATGAAACATCTATCATTTCTCCCTCTCTCTCTATCTCTCTAATATATCTGTATCATACCTTTGTTTTTTCTTCGGCCTATCTATCTATCTATCTATCTATTTATCTATCTATCAACTCTCCCTCTATCTATCTTTCTTTCATCCCTATCTATCTGTCTCTCTGTCTATCTTTCAAATATCTCTGTCTGTCCTTCTACCTGCCCTGCCTGCCTCCCACTCCCTCTCTCTCTCTCTCTCTCTCTCTCTCTCTCTCTCTGTCATATATCTGTATCATATCTGTGTCTTTCCTTCTGCTTGCCTGCCTGCCTGGGTATCTATCTATCTATCATCTATCTATCTATCTATCTATCTATCTATCTATCTATCTATCTATCTATCTATCTATCTATCTATCTATCTATCTATCTATCAATACTCTCCCTCTCTCCCTCTCTATCTCTTTCATATATCTACCATATCTCTGTCTGTCTGTCTTTCTGTCTATCTATCTATCTATCTATCTATCTATCTATCTATCTATCTATCTATCTATCTATCTATCTATCTATGTCATATATCTGTATCATATCCCTGTCTGTCCTTCTGCCTGCCTGCCTCCCTATCTCTCTCTCTTTCTCTCTCTCTCTCTCTCTGTCATATATCTGTATCATATCTCTGTCTTTCCTTCTGCTTGCCTGCCTGCCTGCCTGCCTGCCTGCCTGCCTGCCTGCCTGCCTGCCTGCCTGCCTACCTACCTACCTACCTACCTACCTACCTACCTACCTACCTACCTACCTACCTACCTACCTACCTATCTATCTATCTATCTATCTATCTATCTATCTATCTATCTATCTATCTATCTATCTATCTATCTATCTATCTATCTATCTATCATCTCTCCCTCTATCTATCTTTATTTCATCCCTATCTATCTATCTGTCTGTCTATCTATCTATCTATCTATCTATCTATCTATCTATCTATCTATCTATCTATCTATCATCTGTCCTCTCTCTCTCTCCCCCCCTCTCTAACTGTCATATATCTATCATATCTCTGTCTGTCTGTCTGTCTCTCTCTCTCTCTCTCTCTCTCTCTCTCTATCTGTCTGTCTATATCTGTATCATATCTCTGTCTGTCCTTCTGCCTGCCATGCCTCCCTTCCTCCCTTCCACCCTTCCTCCCTATCTCTCTCTCTCTGTCATATATATCTATCATGTCTGTCTGTCTGTCTGTCTGTCTATCTATCTATCATCTCTCCCTCTATCTTTCTTTCATCCCTATCTAACTCTCCCTCTCTATCTCTTTCATATATCTATCATATCTGTGTCTTTCCTTCTGCTTGCCTGCCTGCCTGCCTGCCTGCCTGCCTGCCTGCCTGCCTGCCTGCCTGCCTGCCTATCTATCTATCTATCTATCTATCTATCTATCTATCTATCTATCTATCTATCTATCTATCTATCTATCTATCTATCTATCTATCTATCTATCATCTCTCCCTCTATCTATCTTTCTTTCATATCTCTGTCTGTCTTTCTGTCTGTCTTTCTGTCTGTCTTTCTGTGTCTCTGTCTATCTATCTATATCTATCTATCTATCATCTATCTATCTATCTATCTATCTATCTATCTATCTATCTATCTATCTATCTATCTATCTATCTATCTCTGTCATATATCTGTATCATATCTCTGTCTGTCCTTTTGCCAGCCTGGCTATCTGTCTCTCTGTCTCTCTGTCTCTCTGTCTCTCTGTCTCTCTGTCTCTCTGTCTCTCTGTCTCTCTGTCTCTCTGTCTCTCTCTCTCTCTGTCTGTCTGTCTATCTATCTATCTATCTATCTATCTATCTATCTATCTATCTATCTATCTATCTATCATCTCTCCGTCTATCTATCTTTCTTTCATCCCTATCTATCTGACTGTCTCTCTGTCTATCTTTCAAATATCTCTGTCTGTCCTTCTGCCTGCCCTGCCTGCCTGACTGCCTCTCTGTCTGTCTGTCTGTCTATCTATCTATCTATCTGTTAGATCGGCGCAGGAATGAAGATGAGACATGCGGAGTTCATTCAACTAGTTTATTAACAGGAACAGAACTGGCGCGGCGCTGCCGGAGCTCTCCTTATATTCGCTCCGGCAGCCGCACCGCCCCCTGACAGGGATTCAAAACTCCCGCCGGAGGACTTCTCAGCCAATCCCCGGCGGATGTCCTTATAAGGACATAACACTCCTCCCCCCTAGATCCTAAGCTGTCCATCAATAACAAAGTCACGTAAGTAGGCAGGTCGTTTGCGTACTCTACTAGACCTGCGCAGTCCATTCATCAGCTGACAGCCCTCCTGGTCGGAGGGTGCTTCTGCGGCTCCGGACGCCATCCCTGGATCCGGGCTGGATCTGGCCGTCGAGGCCGCGGGCGGTGTTCCCGAGCCTCCGGCCAGGTCGCTGACCTCCGCCTGCGGGCGATGCTGGTCTTCTTCACCACTGCTCCGATCGTTGGATCTCCGTTGTTCGACCCGTCCGGAACTTCTGAGCCACGGTAAGTCCCTGGGTTGTCCTTCGGTTCCCACCGGGTCAGGGTTGGTCGGGTCCGGTCGTGGGTGCAGATCCGTCGGCGGCAACTGGGTCGGTCCCTTGGGTTCCCCGGTTGAGTTCGGTTCACTCCCGGGGCTGCCGGCGGGTCGGTTCGGCGTTGGTTCGACCTCGCCGGTGGGTTGCAGGCCTCCTCCGCAGGGGTGGTGTAGTCCCTCTCTGCTGGGCTGGCGCTGCTGGGCTGGTCGCGGGGTCTCGCCCTCGCCGGGGTGGTGCTGTCCTACCTCGCAGGGGTGACGCAGGCCCTCCTTGCCGGGGTGGTGCAGCTGGGTTGGCTGAGGACTCTCGTGGCCTTCTCTGCAGGGGTGGCGTAGGCCTTCTCTGCTGGGTGGGTGTAGTCGTGCCGGTCGCCGCCTCTCACCGTCCGCGTGTTGGTCATCTCGGCTCGGTTGGTGTTGGCCTCCTCTGCTGGGGTGGTGGAGGCCCTCCTCGCAGGGTTGGTCTTTGCTGTGGTCGGGTTGTTGTTGGGGAGACCCCTGTAGTGATGCATGGAGGTCTCCCTCGCCGGTGAGTCGGTGGCCGCCCTTGCGGGGGTGCTGTTGGTGTTCCCTGCTCGGTTGGCCCCGGTCTACTTGCTCTTTCTGTGACTGTCTTCTGTTGTCGGACTGGTGCAGTCCAACCTCGCCGGGGTGTCGTTGGTTGCCGTGGGCGTCGGGGCTTCGGTCCCCACGGCTGCCGTTGTCAGTGGCTGGGTCTCGGGTGTCGGGGTGTTGATACCGGTCCACCCCTGGGTTCTTCGGGGTTCCCCTCCGACATTGTCCCCGATCTACTGGTTGAGCTTCGTCTCTGGCTTGTGTGGGAGTCGGAGGGTCCCCCCTGCCGGGGTGTTGTAGGCCTCCCTCGTAGGGTTGTGGCAGGCCTACCTCGTCGGGGGTGGGCAGGCCTACCTCTTCGGGGTGGGGTAGGCCTACCTCGTCGGGCTGTTGTTCCTCCATTCCCCTCCACCTTTTGCGGAGCTGGTCGATGTGACGTCTCACAACCTGTCCATCTTCCAGCTCTACCCGATAGGACTTTGGGCCGGTTGCGCTGTGAATCCTTCCTTTCAGCCATTTCGGTGAGCCGTGGAAGTTCAGCGCATAGACAGGGTCTTCCACGGCAAAGCAGCGGAGTTGGCGGCTGGCGGTTGCGGGCACCTCTGAGTGGTACTGGGGGTGCAGTCTGTCGAGGGGTGAGCGGAGTCTTCTGCCCATCAGCAGCTCTGATGGGCACTTCTTGGTGGTTGCGTGTGGCGTTATGTGTTGGGTGAGGAGGAAGGTGTCTATGCGCTCCTGCCAGTCACCCGGTGCCATCTTGGTGAGCGCCTCCTTGGTGAGCCTCACCATCCTCTCAGCTTGGCCGTTTCCGGCCGGTCTGTACGGCGCGGAGAGGGCATGGCGGATGCCCAGTCCTGCCAGGAATGCCTCCATGGGCACGGACGTAAGTTGGGGACCGTTGTCGGAAACCAACACGTCCGGGAGCCCATGCGTTGCGAAGAGGCGGCGGAGAGCGCGAATGGTGGCTTCCGATGTGGTTGATGCCATGGGAACCACCTCGAGCCACTTGGAGAAGGCATCAACCACAATGAGGAGGTGGCGCCCCTGCATCGGACCCGCGAAGTCGATGTGGATCCGAGACCATGGGCTGCTGGGCGTCTCCCATGGGGTGGGCTCTGCTTGGGGGGGGTGCTGGTCGGACTTCTTGGCACTGGCTACATCTGGCGACCCATTGCTCAATGTCCTTGTCCAGTGATGGCCACCAGACGTAGCTTCGTGCCAGGGCCTTCATACGGACGATGCCCGGGTGCCCATTGTGAAGCATCTCGAGCGTCTTCCGTTGGAGCGCAGCGGGGATCAGCACCCTGTCTCCCCATAGCAGGCAGCCTTTCATCGTGGACAGCTCCTTCTGCTTGCGGCTGAAGGGGCTGTATTCTCCTCCGCTAGGCTGTGCCGGCCACCCCCGCAGGATCCACGACTGCACTTGCCGGAGTGTTGGGTCTCGCTTGGTATGCGTGGCCACGTCTGCAGATGTGACTGGGCAGCTGCTGTCGTGGTCGATGTGCAGGAGCTCGAGGGTGGGGGCGGGGTCTTCCACGGCGTCTGTGGACGGGCATCTGCTGAGCGCGTCGGCATTTGCGATGGCCTTTCCGGGTTGGTGGGTGAGGGTGTAGGCATAGCCGGCGAGGAAGATGGCCCAGCGTGTCATTCGTGGCGACATGAACGTGGGTGTTTGTTTGTCGCCGGCGAGGAGGCCCAGGAGCGGCTTGTGGTCTGTGACTATGGTGAAGCTTCTTCCGTAGAGGTATTCATGGAAGCGCTTCACCCCTGCGACGATTGCCAACGCCTCTTTGTCCAGCTGGCTGTAGTTTCGTTCAGCGCTGGACATAGTCTTTGAGAAGAAGGCGATGGGGGCCTCTGTGCCGTTGGGCAGGTCGTGGCTCAGGACCGCCCCAACCCCGTATGGCGATGCGTCGCAGGTCAGTCGGATGGGTAGCGTCTAGTTGTATTGTATGAGGACGCTGCTGGACGTCAATAGTCCCTTGATGGCCCGGAAAGCTGTTTCCTCTTTGTCACCCCACTTCCAGGAAACCGCTTTCCCCAGCAAGCGATGAAGCGGCTCAGCAACTGTGGCTTTCTGTTGGAGGAATATGGCATAAAAGTTAAGCAATCCAAGGAATGCCTGAAGCTCCACTTTGTTTTTGGGGCTGGGAGCTTCATGGATGGCTTTAACTTTTGATTTGGTGGGGTGTATGCCATTGCTATCGATGAGATAGCCCAGGAACTCGACCTCCTGGACTCCGATGATGCACTTATCCCGTCTTACCCTCAAGCCCTTCTCCTTGAACCACTGCAGGACAAGCCTCAGTCGTTCAAAGAGTTGGGCTTTTGAGTTTCCGGAGATGAGCACGTCATCAAAGTAAGGCACTACCCCTGGGACGCCTTGGAGAAGGCGTTCCATCATAGATTGGAAAATTCCCGGGGCGGCACTGACTCCGAATTGGAGACGGTTGCACTTAAAGGCCCCCCTGTGTGTGACGATTGTTTGAGCCTCCACCGTTTTAGAGTCAACTGGCAGTTGCTGGTAAGCCTGGGCCAGGTCCAGTTTTGCAAAAATTGTGCCCTTGCCTAGTGAGTGCAGGAGGTGCTGCACCACTGGCACAGGGTATGCGCTCGGCTGCAACGCCCTGTTTATTGTCACCTTATAATCAGCGCAGATGCGCACGGATCCATCCTGCTTCATTGGGGTCACAATGGGAGTCTCCCATGAAGCATGATCGATGGGTTCCAAAACGCCTTGGGCGATCAGCTTATCCAGCTGCTCGTCTACTTTAGGCCTCAAAGCGAAAGGAACCCGGCGGGGCTTGAGCCGAATGGGGGTCACCCCCTGGTCCAGATTAAAAGAAATGGGCTTCCCTGTGTACTTTCCCAGCTTACCATCGAAGACTTCGCTGAATTCTTCGATGAGGGTGTCGAGTTCATCTACCCTAATCTGGTGGATGCCTCCGATGGAAAGCCCCAGCGGCTGAAACCACTCTATGCCCAGCAGGTTCGGGCGGCTGTTCCTCACAACGGTGACTGACAGCTGGCCCTGGAACTTCTTGAAAGCGATGTGGAGGGTGGTTCTGCCCAGGACGTCGATGGGATTTCCGCCGAAATCCACCAGTCTGGACTGCAGGGGCTTGAGTTGGCTTTTGGAGATTTCCGGCTTGAATCTCTTCAGCTGCTGCCAGTCTATGATGGTGTAGACGGACCCGGAGTCTACCTCCATCGTGCAGGTTGAGCCCTTGGCCAACAGCGTCACGTGGAACTTAGTGGCGCTGTTGTTGCTGGTGTGTGCTACGGTGGTTTGATTCACCGCGCCATGCCGGGAATCCTCGTAGCCGTCGCTTCTGGGCTGGTGAGAGGACCGTTTGGATGTCCTCTGGTTGTCGCGCCGATTTTCGCGGTTCCGTGGTTTGGGTGGTTCGGGGGCTGGGTCGGTGGCTCGGCAGGCCTCTGCGATGTGCCCCCTCTTCAGGCATCGGCAGCAGGTCGCGTCCCGCCATTTGCAGGATGCCCTGGGGTGGTCGCCTCTGCAGCTGCCGCATCGTTCCCCACGTCGGCCATTTTGAAAATTTTCCCGCCGAGATGGCTGAGAGACCTTGTGGACGGCCATCTCGCCATCTGAGTCTGATGGTGAGGCGGAATCTTCAGACGATTCGGGGATCGACTGGTGGATCTTGTGGATCCCCTTCGCCTTTTGCATTTCAGCGGCCGCGTGCTCCGAGGATTCGGCAGCGGTGGCCTCCTCAAGGACATCTTTGAGTAGGATGCGTTTCCTACTCAGGAATTTCTTCTGGAGGCCCGCATCCCTCATGCCGAAGACGATGCGGTCCCTCAGGGCATTATCCACATGGTCAAACTCGCAGTTGGCTGCGATTTGACGGAGTGCGGCAACAAAGTCTTTTATGGATTCACCTTCGCGTTGGTTCCTCTGATGGAAGGTGAACCGATTTGCTATTGGGGTGCCCGTGGGTGCGTAATGCTCCTGCAGGGCAGCTTGCAAGTCCGTCCAGGACATTTCCTCGATGTCCTGAGGTGCGACGAGGTTCACTGCCATCTCCAGGAGATCGGATCCACAGTGGGCGAGGAAGAGGGCCCTCTTCCTTTCGTCGTCGAGGTTGCTGTGGCCGTTTCTGCGGAGAAATTGTCGGAAACGAATCATATATGAGCTCCATTTCTCCCGTCCGGGGTTGAATGGAGCGATGGACGCGAAGAGCGCTTGCTGCGTTGCCATCGTGCAGATCGGCGGCGAGTGTCTTCGGTGGTGATGGCGATCGTGCCACGCGGTCGGTTTCCTCCTAGTCCTTCGTCGCCAGTGTTAGATCGGCGCAGGAATGAAGATGAGACCAGCGGAGTTCATTCAACTAGTTTATTAACAGGAACAGAACTGGCACGGCGCTGCCGGAGCTCTCCTTATATTTGCTCCGGCAGCCGCACCGCCCCCTGACAGGGATTCAAAACTCCCACCGGAGGACTTCTCAGCCAATCCCCGGCGGATGTCCTTATAAGGACATAACACTATCTATCTATCTATCTATCTATCTATCTATCTATCTATCTATCTATCTATCTATCTATCTATCTATCTATCTATCTATCTATCTATCCTCTCTCTCTCTCTCCCTCTCTATCTCTTTCATATATCTATCATATCTCTGTCTGTCTTTCTGTCTGTCTTTCTGTCTCTCTGTCTATCTATCGATCTATATCTATCTATCTATCTATCTCTCAATCTATCATCTCTCCCTCTATCTATCTTTATTTCATCCCTATCTATGTCTGTCTGTCTGTCTGTCTATCTATCTTTCTATATCTATCTATCTATCTATCTATCTATCTATCTATCTATCTATCTATCTATCTATCTATCTCTTTTTTTTTAATGAATATTTTATTGAATTTTTATAAATACAAAAAGTTTTCATTTCTCTTTACATCAGATTTGCAGTGTTTTTACATATATACAAATAAATATTTGGTGTCACCTTTACCCTTTATTATTCTTTATTTAACACACCTTTTACTCCTGTTTTTGCTTTTCTTTCATTCATCCATTCGTACCACCTTTCCCACACATTATAGTAGTCTGAGTTTTCGTCATTATTTAATTCGTAAGTTAGTTTGCTCATCTCTGCACACTCTAATACCTTCTTAACTATAAGTTCTTCTGGTGGCAGGGTTTTTTCCTTCCAATATTGGGCATATGCCAACCTAGCAGCTGTAATTATGTGTATTATTAAGTGGTTCTTTGTTTTCCCAAATCTCTTCTTCACCATTCCCAAGAGGAATAGTTCTGGTATCCCCTCTACTTCTTCTCTAATTATCTCTTGTAACCATCTCCCAATTATGGTCCAATATTTTTTCGCTTCGGGGCATGTCCACCACATATGAAAGAAGGTGCCCTGACCGTGGCCACATTTCCAACAATTTGGGGACATATTTGGAAACATTTTCGATAATCTAGCAGGCGCTAAATACCATCTATGAAACATTTTGTAATGATTTTCCTTATAAGATGCAGCTCTAGTCAGCTTATAATTTTTATTCCATAATTCTTCCCATTCATCAAAGTTTAAGTTATGTCCAATATTTTTTTCCCAGGCGCTTAATTGGTTTTGGGCTATGACCTCGGGTCTATCTTGGTCTAATAAGTAATTATAGAGTTTGGCTAGGGCCTTTTTTCCGCTTCCCATCAAAATTTTATCCAACCCATTGTAACTTAATTCTAAACCAAATTTATCCTTATCCTGCTGGTATCTTGATTTTATTTGTAAATATGTCCACCAGTCAAAGTTTATGCCTTGGTCTCTCAGATCTTCATTAGATTTAAGGTTTCCTCCTCCATCTAAAATATCACTGTATCTGCATATTTTCTCCATGCCCCATCTGTTTGGGTGGATCAAAGCCTCCATCGTAGAGAGCCATTTTGGCACTTTATTGTAGCATCTCTGTCTAATTTCGGTCCATGTTTGTAATAATGAATCTCTAATTTTATGTCTGCGGAAATGTGTTCTTTTTTTTGTGTCTACCTCCCATAAATATGAGTGCCACCCTTTCTGTAGGTCATGTCCTTCTAACGTTAAAATTCTTTTATTTTCCAAAGTGACCCACTCCTTTATCCAAACTAACTTGGCGGCCTTCAAATATGCTTCCCAATCAGGGAGACCAAATCCTCCCGTGTTTCTTTTCCCCTGTAGTACTTTAAAAGAAATCCTCGACTTTTTGCCCTCCCATACAAATTTCCGAATGTTTTTATTCAATTCTAAAAAAAAAATTTTGTCCAAATTCAGTGGTATATTTTGATATAAAAATAACATTTTTGGGAGAATGTTCATTTTAATCGCAGCTATCTTGCCTATAAGTGACAATTTAATTTTCTTCCATCTATTCAAATCTTGTTTTATTTTTTGGAGTAGGGGAGTATAATTATCATCTTTCAAGGATGAGCACCTTGCCGTTATCCAAATTCCGAGGTATTTTATTTTCTTGACAACCTGTAACCCCAGCTTTCCTTCTATCTCCTGTTTCTGTGTCTCCGTTACATTCTTGGTTAATAATTTAGTTTTTGTTTTATTCAATTTAAAGCCTGACACTACTCCATATTTGTCCAATTCCTCTAATACTTTTAGTCCAGATTCTAATGGGTCTTCTAATATTAAAGCCACGTCGTCTGCAAATGCTTGAGTTTTATAGACCTCTTTCCTAATCTTTAAACCTTTGATCTCCTCATTTTTCCTAATTTTTCGTAGTAGGACTTCTAGAGCCAAGATAAATAATAACGGAGATAGGGGGCATCCCTGCCTTACCCCCTTCCTTATCTGAAATGTTCTTGTCCTGTCTCCGTTTACTAAGATGCTCGCCCTTTGTTTGTCATATATAGTTTTAATCATTTTTTCATAGTTTGATCCAAATCCCATTATTCTAATTAGTTTAATCATAAAATTCCAATTTAGGTTATCGAATGCCTTTTGGGCATCCAAAAATATTAAGGCCATCTGTTTTTCCGAATGTTCCTCATAGTACTCTAATGTATCTAATATTGTTCTCAAATTATCCCTTATTTGTCTCCCTGGGAGGAATCCATTTTGGTCTTTATATATCCAAGCGTTAAGTATTTTTTTAGTTCTTTCTGCCATTATGGTCATGAATAATTTATAGTCGGTGTTCAGAAGGGAAATTGGCCTATAATTCTGAATTTGTTTATGGTCAGCACCTTCTTTCGGCAAGAGTGTAACATGCGCTTCCCTCCACGAATCCGGGATTTTTGATCCCCTCAGTGCCTCATTAAAGATTTCCAGTAGCTTTGGATGTAGAGTTTCTTCCAGTTTTTTGTATATGTCCCCTGGGAATCCATCTGGACCTGGCGATTTGTTATTCTTAAGTTTTGAAAGGGCTGTTTTAAGTTCATCAATTGTTATTTCCCTGTTAAGCATCTCCCTCTCTTCTTCGGCTATTTGTGGAAGCTCTGCATTTATTAAATATTGCTCTATTTCTTCTTTCGGGACCTCCTCTGCTTTGTATAAGGTTTCATAGTACTCCCTTGCTCTTTCTAATTTATCATCTTCTGCATTTAGAAGGTTACCCTCTGAATCTTCTAAAATTTGAATCGTCCCTTTTTCGTTTTCCTTTTTTAATTTGTAGGCCAACCACCTGCCTGTCTTGTTTGCATTCTCAAAATAGTATTGTTTTGTTCTTTTTAGTTTTTGTGCTAATTCTTCTTGTTCTACAATATTTAATTTATGCCTCCACATCAGCCAATTTTCTTTTATAGCTTTATCTCCAGGTTTCTCTTGGAGCTTTTTTTCTGCTTCTCCTAACTGTTTTAAGAGCTCATCCAGGGATTTTCTTTTTTCTTTATTTTTATATGCGCTATATGATATCACAACCCCTCTTAAATACGCTTTCATCGCATCCCATACAATTTCAGGGGATGTTCCTTGATTCCCATTTTCCTTAAAGAAGAGCCTTACTTCTTCTTTCATTTTATCCATACACTCCTTATCGTTCAATAAATTCACATTAAATCTCCATCTCTGATGTTTCCTTCTTTTTATATTTTTCCATTTTATCTCCAAGGGGTTGTGATCCGCCCACATATTTGGATTAATCTCTGCTGATGCTATTTCAGTTCCAAGCTTCGTGGTGACCCAGGCCATATCAATTCTCGACCAAGACTTCTGTGGGTTGGAATAAAATGTATACTGTCTATCGTTTGGATGTAGGGTTCTCCATATATCAATCAGATTCAATTCTTCAACTAAATCAAAAAACGCTTTTGGTAACTTTGCTCTTTTATTTTTATTTATTTTATTACTTTTATAATCTTTGTCTGGGTCCACAATTCCATTGAAGTCACCTAATAAACAAATTTCATTATATTCCATTTTTCCCAATTGCTCGTGGAGTTTTTTAAAATATTCTCCCTGTTTCTTGTTCGGAACATAAATGCCCACTAATAGTATTTTAGAATTACCTCTCATTATTTCAATCAAAAGTGTTCTTCCCTTTGTATCCTTATATTTTAAATCTGATTCAATCCCTTTTTTAACATAGATTACTATCCCCCCCTTTTTTTTCTCTGCTAGCGAAGTAAATGTTTTGCCAAATTTTTTATATTCCAGACAGTTACCCTCATCCTTTTTTACGTGAACTTCTTGTAAACAAATTATATCTACATTTTGTTTTACTAATTTTGTAAGTGTTAGTTTCCTTTTTTTCTTATCATTCAATCCATTGACATTTACTGATATTATTCTCAGATCGTTCATGTTTATTTGTTAGCTTCTTTTGTTGTTGTTGTTGTTGTTGTTGTTGTTGTTTTGTTTTGTTTTTCCTTTCCTTCCTTCCCCTCCCTTCTCCTCCCTTCCCTTCCGGTTCTTAGCTTTTATTTGTTTCTTACGGCTCTTACTGGTCTTGTTTTCTTCTCCTTAGCTTCCTCTTCTTCTGTCCTCTTCTCTTCTGGGATTCTTTCTTTGTTGTTCTGTTGAAGTGGGGTCTCCTCTACTAAATTTGTTGATTCTATCTCCTCCTTACTACTTTGTTCTTCCTCTACTCCCCTTAATTGGTCAAGAAAATCCTGCGCTGTACTCAAACTATCGATTTTTATTTTTCTCCCCTGCCAAGTGATTAACATCCCTTCCGGAAGAAGCCATTTAAATAGGATATTTCTTTTATTCAATTGCACCGCTAAGAATCTATATTCTTTTCTAGTCTCTCTCACCCTCCTTGGCACCTGTTTCAGAATGATCACTTCCTTTCCGCCATATGTTATTTGTTCTTCTCTGGCTATATTATATAATATATCTCTTACTTTCTTCCTTGCGAATCGGACATGGACTTCTCTAGGTAATCTATTTCTTCTTGCATAATTTGTTTGGACGCGATAGACCTCATCCAATTCTCTAATAATCTCTTGTTTGTCCTGTTGGAGCACCTCTGTGATCAATTCCGCCATCTTTTCTCCCAACTCCTCCTCTTTATCCTCTACAACATTCTGGAAACGGAGGTAGAACGATGCCCTGTCCATTTCCAATTGGATTAATGCGTCCCCTAAATTCTTATTCTGCATTGTCAACGTCTGATCCACCGTATCTATTCTCTTTTCATTTTGTTCTATTTTTGTCTCTGCCTTCTGAATCCTTTGTTCGTTGTTAAATATTGAAACTTGTATCTCGTTCATTTTTTGATCTAATGCCTGGATATCTGTTTTTAATTCGGAGTGGTTGCTTGACATTTTTTCCTGTAAAGCCATCATGGTCTCTTGAATTAACGTCAATGTTGATTGCATGGAAATCAGCGTTGGGGTTGCTATAGATTTTTCAGATTTTGATAGGCCTTCCGTTGATTTTTGCATCGCTGGGGAGGTCATAGTTATAGTGGGGTTTGAGGGGATCTTTTTTCCTGTTTTCACAATTGTAGATGACACGTTTGCCATTTCTTTCAGGATTGTTTTTTGCTCCCTGATTATTCTTTCAATATTTTTCCAAATTAGCATTCACTAGATAACACTTATATTAAAGTATCTTTTCTTGGTCTTAAAAATCTATTTAACACTCTATGTCCCTTTCAATCAATATCCAGTATAAATATCACTTGATTCGTTATCTTAATACCAAAAAATAATAATGTATATCTTATCGTTAATTGATTAAATTAATTAAATTAAATTACTCATTTATAATTAATTTACCAGATAATAATTAGAACCTTTATAAAAGCTGAATCTGCTTAGGAAGGGAGGAGAAGAAAAAAAAAGGAAAGAAAGATGAATGAGGTTAGTTCAAGTCTTCCTGTCCTACCATAATTAATTATAATTTTTCTTAATAACCTAAGTCCTAAATAACCTAA